>PVIH01000094.1:510385-523562 GCA_004025045.1 Sigmodon hispidus
TTTTTTTTTTTTTTTTTTTTTTTTTTTTTTTTTTTTTTTTTTTTTTTTTTTTTTTTTTTTTTTTTTTTTTTTTTTTTTTTTTTTTTTAAATAACAGGGCCTCACTCTTTATCTAAGGCTGGCCTTGAACTTCTGAATTCCCACAGCCCTCATTCTTTCATGATTAGTGCTAAGCATCATGTTCTCATTACTCACAATTTAGGGAGAAAACTAAAATGACTTAGTTTTCTGCATCAACTTAGTAGGTGTGTGAATTGGCAGCAGGAAAAGGAAGTGTGAGACAGACCATGTAACATCCCTTTAGTTTTCCTTCTTCTCGGCTTCAAAATATTTTTTTTTCTCTTTCAGATATTGCATTTTGATGAAAGTTTAGAGCAGTTAGTCAATGAGTATGTTTAATATAGCAATACAACAAAATTAGAAACTTCTGGCACAAAAGACCCCTGGTGTCTAATATCTAATATGAGTTAGTCAAGTTTATGTATCAGAGAGAGAGAGAGAGAGAGAGACAGAGAGAGAGAGAGAGACAGAGAGACAGAGACAGAGAGACAGAGAGACAGAGACAGAGAGACAGAGAGACAGAGACAGAGAGACAGAGAGAGAGAGAGACAGAGAGAGAGAGAGTGAGAGAGAGAGAGAGAGAGAGAGAGAGAGAGTGACTTACAGCCATTTCAGCCCGGGCATGTGCTGACAGAGGGATTTGTCAGGCAAATGGGTGAGGGCGTTATTCATGAGCACTCTAAAAAGGAAAACAAACACCCAAATCACATTTTTTTTTCTATCTCCAGGCAAACACAGTTAATTGTTTCTCTTCATAAACGGTTAGAATCTCACACTGCATGTCTTCCCACTGCTTTTTCTCTATGCACCCCAAAGTATCGAAGTGCTTTGGTAGTAAGAACATTTTTACACACACCAGATCTCAGGCAGGGAACAGCAATGCTAGTCTTTGGACAAAAGCTCATGCCCATCAGCAGTGTGCTGTGCAAAGGAGAGACAGCTTTATGAGGCTTTTTCTTTGCTGAGGTTGCTGCAAGGGAGGGAGGGTGCAGCACAACAGTGAGGCTGTGCTCAGGTTTTGGTGGGCTGGCGGAACATTGTGACAAATGGTCAGACCTACACGCAGCCTTAAGGAATATGGGCAAGGTAGTTTTTAGCCAAGAAATCTTTTTTAGGATTTAGTAATTGCAAATTTGATGCTACTATGCTTAAAGTTTTAATTTTTTATTTCTGTCTCTTTCTTCAATCAGAACACTTTAAGTTGCTTTTTATTACATTAATTTACTTATTTATTGCTTTCTCTGTCTCTCTCTCTGTGTCTCTGTCTCTCTCTGTCTCTCTCTGTCTCTGTCTCTCTCTCTCTTTCTCTGTGTGCCAGTTTTTATGGAGAGCTGATAGCTTACAGGAGTTCATCTTTCTACCACAGAGGTCCCGGGGATTGAATCAGGCTGTCAGTGAGCCATTTCACTCACTGTGCCATCTCACCTACCTGTTTATTTGAGTACTTACAAGAGGATAAGAGAATTTAGTCCATAAAATGTGAGTGGAGAAATTCGACTGAGGTGATTGTCTTCAATTATTCTGTCAGTAAGAAGAGAGCAGAGTGACATATGTGTTTTTAGAACATTAAAACTAAAACAAGAAAATGTCATGCAAAAGAAACATACAGCCATTCTAGTCTGTGTAGATCTTCAAAAACGCCTGGCTTCAGGAATGTTATTCTGTTATTACTGAGGTACCTGGAGAAGAGAGGTAACATCAGTGAGTTTTTGCTTTTAGCTGTTTGATGAGAAGAAAAGCAATGATGGTCTTATTACCCTTCCTAAATTCTGTCCTATATCACACTCACCACACCCCTTCAGCCTTTGGACTTCTAAGGACCCTCATCATTTATTGTATTATCTTTAAGGCCCTGTGGGAATCCTCAGGTCCTTGGGGATGTGCTCTTGCTCAAATTCCACTTGCCCAGTTTCATGGGACACATTGGCACCTCTCCATTATTTTCCTTTCGGGAAGATTTTGTTTTTTTAAAGGCAGGGTTTCATCTAGCCATGGCTGGCCTCCAACTTCTGAGGCTTACTTTTAACTCCTGATCTACCTCCCTCTGCCTTCCAAATGCTGAGACTGTAGGAATGCACCACCACACCTGGTTTTAAGTGGTGCTGGAGATCAAAACCAGGGCTTTGTGCATGTTAGGCAAGGGCTCTACCATCTCCAGACCTCCACTTTAAAAAATTTCTCTTTTCTTTAATTTTCTTATACCTTATAGCTGACAACCTGCAAAAGTTCACTCTTTTTTTTTTTTTTTTTTTTTTTTTTTGGGCTAGGTTTGACTTTCACTTGTTTTTCTTCTAGGTCAAGCCACTTCTTTCTATGCTTTGCAGGTCTGGATTCCAGGCAGGCAAAGAAGGGCTAAGAAATAGCTTTAGCACATTTATGAACACCTAAGGGCTCTCTCATGAACCAATGCCCATCCCTTTATGTATAAGACAATGGATCCACCTACCGTGACATTGACTTTGACTGTCATCTTGGTTAAATTGAGAATCATGCAGGAGATCAGTAAAGTACACTGTCAGTGAAGAGTCTTACAGAGAGGATTAACTATGGTGAGGGGAGACTCCCCAGGGATGTGGGTTGCACCATGACGTCTGCCTGCCTGCAGTGATGGACTTCTGAAACCACAGCCACACGCAAACTCCCTGCCTTTGAGTTGTTTCTGTCACAGTGAGGGAAGCCTGACTGACACAGATCTATGATAGCAGAGTTGCTGTGAGCAACAGGGGTTTTGACTTAAGCACTAATACCATGGTTTTGTTTTCTCTCCAGAGAATAGGAGGTTTGATACCCTCCAGAACAGCTCAGGGGCCCTGGATTGCTTGTGTAGTAAGCAGCTTCTTAAAGACAGTTTGTTTGACCCATTGTCCTGTGTTCCAGAGACATCTACCTGAAGACTTTCCCAATACAGAATGGGATGAATACGTTTATGCATGAACAAAAAGCACACATTTTGTGACATTTAAGAAAACTAGAGATGATGTTGAGTTGTTAACTGCCACACAATCATCTTATGCTAAGGAATAAGCAGGAAGAGATGAAGCCTTAAAAACTTCTTTTCCTGATCTTTTCTGCCTTTCAAGAATGTCTCCTGAATCTTAAACAGGAAGCCAGGCTGATGCTGTCCAGAAAGGTCCAAATCTACCAGTGGAGAGGAAAGTGGAGCCAGGGGAGAATGAGTACAGTGCTGTCAAGACTGGAGCAACAGGCCCAGAACACAGGATGGGGAGGGCCTAACGTGCTCAGGACCATTTGCTGCCAATTGCCAGGTGTTCTTGATGTGATATTACACTTTGGTACCATAGACTACAACTACGATAGAAACAGATTTGTAGGGTGAAGGTAGAGGATGAGGTAGGGTGAAAAACAAAGAAGCAGGATTGATGAGATGGCTCAGCATATCAATAGTGCTTCCTACAAAACCTGGAGACTTAAGTCCCAGGGAATTTGATTAGGATACTTATGGGATGTTGGTGGTAGATTAAAATGGTGCAGCCACCAAGCAAGGGGCACAGGAGGGAGCGATTTAAAGGAGAAATTGGAACTGGGTGAAGGGGTGAGAATTGGAGAGCAGAAGGAGGTCAGGGTGCAGGAGGTAGCATGGGGAGGAGTGTCTAATGGTAATGGGTTTTTGAAGTCCATGTGGAAATGTATTACTGCAGAAACGTCGTAAGATACATACATAAGGGCTGGAGAGACGGCTCAGCGGTTAAAAGCACTGACTGTTCTTCCGGAGGACCTGAGTTTGATTCCCAGCATCCACATGGCAGCTAACAACGTTCTGTAATTCCAAGATCTGACACCCTTACACAGTTATACATGCAGGCAAAAATACCAATTCACATAAAATAAAAATAAATATTAAAAAAATACATACATAAAAATAATTTGAATGGAGTCACCATGTGGTGGAGGATGATAATGCCCCAACTAGACACTGTATGATACTAAGTAACCCCTCCCCAAGTACCAGGAATAACTTATATTTTGGGGGGCTCTTTGGCCAAAGGGGTCACATAGACCTCTCTAAACACTATAGGCTATTTCCAGTGCTATTACTTAGCCTCCATAACTTGAAGCTAAGACTCTCTTGTTGAGAACAACATACTAGTGGCATAGAAAGAACATGAAGAAATCTAGCCGGAACTCAACTGAAAACTTCACCCTTACTGACTGGCATTCGTAGTGATAGAAATTTTTATACATACTACAGAAATAAAACAATAGTTACTGATCTCACAAAGATTTGAACCTTGACAGATGTAATAATGATATGATTGCACTATAAGCTCACTGGTGCAATAGTGGCACAGGTGTTAGGGAAGCCAATCACTTTTTAAATTAGATTTAAGGCTTGATCCATGACCCATAGCATTAACAAGGCCAAGAACCTGAGATGAGATGGCTCATGGGCCTGGGGGAGCCTACTATTGTTATTCTGCTAAATGAACTAGAAATACAGTGATCCTAATGACATATGGCTGTACTCACAGATCAGTGCCTCACTCAACCCTTATCTGAGAAGCTTCTTACAGTAGATGCTAATTAATCCAGAGATCTACAACTAGACATCGTGGAGAGAATGGGAGACTTTGGAGCACCCAGCCCTGAATGGGTTATTGCCTTTATTGAGCCATCACTCAAGACTCCCTGGATCTACATGAAATAGGGGGTGAAAAGATTGCAAAAGACAGAGGTGGAGGATGATTTTAAGGAAGCAGCATATACAAGATCTGCACAAGTGTAAATCAGACAAAAACCCCAGCACAGGAGTAGAAATTGACACTAAGTCTCACCTCTAGCCAAGAAGGTATTTAAAATTAATACCTGCTGCCAAAGGGAAAATCTGATTTCTTTAGTGGAGTGACACCATGTATATGAGCCGCCCTGCAGGGCAGGCATCATGCCCAGGAGTAGTTGGAAAGCACTAATTGGATTTCTTATTTGGATTGGAGGGTGGATGAAGGTGGAGAGTACTGAGATAACTGGAAAGGAGGAGCATTTCAGAGTCAAGTAGAAACCTGATGTGAGAGAAACTCCTACGAATCTACAAGGATGACCCTAGCTAAGACTTTCATTTTTCTTAGGAGAGAGAAAAAACATGAGATTGGGTGGGTGGGTGGGGGGAAAGAATCCAGGAGAAGTTGGGGCACAGGAAAGAATATGATAAAAAAATATGGGCTGGAGAGATGGCTCAGTGGCACTGGTTCCACTTCATGGGGTCCTGAGTTCAATTTCCAGCAACCACATGGTGGCTCACAACCAACTGTAATGAGGTCTGGTGCCCTCTTCTGGTCTGCAGGCATATGTGCAGGCAGATGACAGTATACATAATAAATAAGTAAAAAAAATCTTAAAAATATACTGCATAAAATGCTCAAAAATGTTGCTGATGAAGTAGTACAAAATAATTAATAATAATAATAATAATGAGTAGAATCTGCACACAAACAACAATTAGACTTCCTGGCTTAGCGTAATAAATAGAACCAGAAGCAGCCACTCAGACAGATGTGTGGACTGAGTAATATTATTATCACGACAGAAAAAGATGGACATTCCCAAGTTCCCATGGACAGAAGGATGAATTTAAAAAAGTGGTACATATACATACAATAGAATACTATGCAGCTTTGAAAAAGAGGAAATTCCAGGACATGGTACAAAGAGGATTGCCAGGGACATTGGGCACAGTGAAGTAGGAAGTAAACCAGATTCCACAGTCAAAGGCTTTGCTCTTCTAAATTTATTATATGTCATTTATTTGCCTAGCTTCTTCTGTTCTTGGGTTACAGGCACACAACCACCAGGGTTTCTTGAGACAGGGTTTCTCTGTGTAGTACTGGCTGTCCTGCAACTTGCTCTGTAGATCAGGCTGGCCTGGAACTCAAAAAGATCCGCCTGTCTCTGTCTCCTTCGTGCTGGGATTAAAGGCACGTACCACTACTACTTGGCCCCTAAATGTATTATATGTTAAGCATTTATAAAGTAGGATTAAATATTATAGAAGAGGTCAGCTGTGATGCTCATGACTTTAATCCTAGCACTCAAGAAGCAGAAACAGGTAGATCTCTCAGAGTTTAAGGTCACCCTGGCCTGCAGACTGAGTTCCAAGTCAAGCAGCTGCACAGTGAAATACTATCTCAAAAACCTACACAAATGTAAGTGAGAGGTTGAGGGTGACTCTTAGTGTGTGCTTAGGACACAAAAGACCTCGTTTCATCCTCAGCATAAAAGAAAAAATAAAAAACACAAGCAAAATCCCTCTTGGAAAACTGAGAAACTCTCTTTTCTTCTCTATGTCATTAGGTTCTTCACAATTGTCGCCCCTGCTGCCATTGCCAATGTACAATGAGTTTGTCTTCTGTGCCCGACTCGGCATATCTAATGTTGCGTGTGGGCTTTTCCATTTGTTCCCACACAGCCCTATGGTGGCACTCACCTGAACATAGTGTGCCCCCAATCCCGTGTTTCCAACCCCCCACTACACTGTCCCTTCAGCACTACTTGCACCCCCTGGCACTGTCCTGAGCAGGAGAACTGGTTTGGACTGGAATGGGTTAGTCTGACCAGACGCTGTTAGTTCAAGGAGCCGATTAGGCCCCCTCCCATCCAGTACTTACAGCTTAGTGAGGTTTCGAAGTCCTCTGAAAGCAAAGACGGACACAGAGCGAATCTTATTGCTTTGCAGGAACCTGTGACCAAGAGATGTCAAAGAGAAAACAACAAAACAGTGTCAGCTTTGCAAGATGAAAGAGCCTGGCAGATGTCAGCTGTGGCAGTGGCACACACATGTGCTGATGGACTCTGTTCGCTGAGATGGTACATCTCACTGGAAGTATTTCACTGAAATTAGAAATCGACCCAAGACGAAGGGAAGATACAGTAGAGCCACTGGCTGAAACTGATATTTTGCTGTTAAATCTGTGCGAGCTTGGGCCAGTTTTTATTTACAAGTTGAAGCTACAAGCGGAAATAGAAATTGCCCTCTAAGTGTGTATCTCCGCTCATAGGTTAGTGCAGCTTCCGACCTCACCAGGGACGGTTCTGTATGCAGTGGATACTTGGCATTAGTCACAGCGCAGAGTATATGATGCAGTGGAGTGCTCAGCTCACGGGGATATTTGCATCACACTCCTGGCCTACACTCCTGGCCTAGGCTCCGGGACCATTGTGAAGGAGTCAGAGGTCCGGAGGACAGGAGTGAGTGTCTTCTGGACATGACAGGGCCACGACACCCATGAGCTCACAGCAGCTATTGCCTTGCCCAGGATCAAGCCAGTAAATATTCTCCATGGTAGGGGAGGGGATCATGAGCCACTCCCCCCGGACTGAGGCGCTGTTGACAGTTATTGGCTTCTAGAAGGAGCTAAGAGTATGGGCCCTAGTAGGTAAACTGTGCTCCAGTGGGTACCACCTCTCCGGGTCTATGTGCAACACAAATTGGACTCAGTGAGTCGTGAAAGAGACACACGCAGAAAGATGATGCAGCTGGGAGGGGTCGGGAGGTGGAGGTGAATCTGGGAGGAGTGTGGGATGAATATAATAAAAATATATTGTATGAATTTCTCAATCAGTAAAAAACTGTTTTAAAAATTTGAAGCTGTAAAGGTACACAGATAGGAGGCAAAGTGACCCCCTAGAATTTTTCCAAACCGGAACTAGTACAGAGCAAAGAACTCATTGATCACATGGGCCTGAGTGGCAGACTTTAAACATTTCTTGTTACATTTATCTAGATTTGTAAGTGCTCATATAGAAGCCCCCCCCAAATGTTTGTGACATGCTATGCCACAAACCGTTTTGCATAGTAACACCAAATCTTAGTAAATCAAATTTAGTTTGATTAATTGGACACCCACCTTGTTTACAAAAGCATTTGAGATAACTTATAAAGGGTCTACATGGCCAAAGAGTGAATTGTAAAGAAAAAAAAAAAATCAAGACTGGAAGAATATGAATTATACTGGAATGTCAAGACAAAATGCAGGCTTACAGAATGACCTCGAATCACCCTGAAACTTTGACCCCAATTGACTGTATATTAGAAGTAACAGGCCCCAGGCCTTAGGTCTCCCATGCCATGTACTCGCGTGCAGCTTTGTAGACCTGTGGACACTTGCCCTGGGTTGTGAGGGATAATGATGAAGTAAAAATGAAATCCTGCCCCCTGTTTCACAGACAGACTTGAAAGTCAAGCATCCATAAAATAAAGATAAATACATCTTGAAAAAAGCAAGCAAAACAGTTTATTGTTTCTATGTATACTGTAGAATTGTTATCAATGCCATTTAAATATGTGGTCACAAGGGGGCGCTAGAGAACAGGAAAAGCCTCTGGACTCCAGAGGGACAATAGAAACCCAAGGATTCCGGGTTGTGAAGAGCCCCTCCCCCGCCTCCTTTAAACTTTTATTGATTCTTTGTGGATTTCACATCATGCAGTCTGTTCCCACTTATCTTCCCGTCTTCTCGCATTGGCCCTTTGCCCTTGCAACCTCCCCCAAACCAAAACCAAATTTAAAAGAAAAACCAAAACCAAGCCAACCAACCAAAACAAAAACAAAAACAAAAAAATAAAGAAGCCCCACCAAAACAAACAGACAAAAAAAGAATCTTGTTGTGGAAGCTGTAGTGTGGACCGCTGAGTAACACAGTTTATCCTTTAGTTCATATCTTTACTTGGAAGTGCTCATCACTATGAGTCATTGGCCTGGCTCTAGGCCTCTGGCTTTGGCTTCACAACCAATAATGGCCCTCACTGGGGCTCCTCTTGGATATCCTGTTGTTGTCCAGTGTCATGGAGATCCTGCTGTTTTGGATCTTGGGTTCATCCCCTCCACATGCTCCAACAGATTCAGTGGATGTTGGGGTGGGCCAGCTCACAGCTGTGGTTCTGGGTCTGGGTGGTAACTGGGTTAGTAAGCTTGCTAGCTTTCCCTCATTGGCAGTACCTGGATAAACTCTCTGTACAGCCGTGGCTAGCTCTCCCAAATGTAGCTTGAGGCAAGGAGCAGGGCCAGTTCTCCCGCTCTCCAGCAAAGAGCTTTTTTTAGCTGAGAAATTCTGAAAAATTGATTTCCATTTGAGTTTTATCTTCAAAAATAAAGTATATTTTTTTCATGTTAACTGGTGCTTTAGAATAGTTCATTTGTATGAACTAACTAATTTTTCATTTGAGTTTGTGCTATTTCCATCTATTATCATTTTTAATAACATTACATTTATTACACAGTTTAAACTATCAGAAAGACAAATTACTGACAACGTAAGTCTGGGCCTTGACCTTTTGAGGGTTGTGCTTTTTTTTTTTTAATTTTGCTATCAGAAGATAAAACTAAAGAATTATGTATGAGTGCACAATGTCAGATATAGATGAACATATTTGTGTCTTTTATCATTTCAGAACTTACTGAATAATGACAAATTTGCAGGAGTTATTGTTTTGGTTGGCTGTAGTTTATAAAGTAGTAATGATAGCTCTTTCCAGCATCTGTTCTCAACCTGTGGACTGAGACCCCTTGGGGCCACATATCAGATATTTAAATTATGATTCATAATAGTAGTGAAATTACAGTTATGAAGTAACAATGAAATAATTTTATGGTTGGAGGTCAGCACAACATGAAGAACTGTGTTAAAGAGTCACAGCATTAGGAAAGTTGGGAATCACTGCTCTACAGCATGGCCATGGCAATCTCAGGTTTTTGTTACCATATTAACTCTTACGACCCATGAGGAAGGTGTTACAGAACTGTTGTGAAAAGGTTTTAGAGGCTATAATTCAGGGAGGCCTCATGGAAGGCAGACACAGAACTGCTGTAGGTATGTAGATGAAACATGAACAGATATGTTTTGAGATCTGCCGAAGACAGGCATAGCCACAGAGCTGAACCCCCAAGGCATAAGGCTGTGGAGGCGAGGAACTAGATTTGGGTGGACAGATAGACGTCAGTCTGAGTGGGTCATGTCACATCCTGGGGACTGCTGAGCTGAAGCCCTGGGGACAGTTGGGAGTTCTTTGCATGTTGGTCCTTTGACATATGCGCAGGGTGGACAGATGAGGAGTAGGTGAAGCCAGTCTTGCACAGTGCTACATTTAGTTGAGGATATTTCACTCTTTGTTGGTCTGGTGGTTCAATAAGTTCATGGGTCTGGATTTCATTATATGGTCTGAATATACCCATATGCCCACAAATTCCTACATGACTTTGATATATTGATAGGTACTATTCTTTTACCTGGAGGAATAAGTTACTTATCTCTCAATGTTTCATGGTTTGTGCTTTACAGGTAGTGATGTCTGTGCACACAAACACAATACTACTAGTTAACTTTCTTTTTGTTGCTGCGACAAAAATAAGCAACATAAGAGAGGAAGGGTTTGTTCTAGCTCTCTGTTTGAAAGGACACAGTCTGTCAAGGCAGCGAAGGCCGGGTAGGAGGGGGCTGGTCAGCTACTTTTGCAGTCAGAGAATTGTGGGAGCTGAGGGAGAAGAGCAAGTGGGGCTGAGCTACAAGCCCCTCCCCATCACCCGTTTCCCCCAGTGAGGCTCCACCTGGTTTCTGTACCCTTCCACAACAGTGATATCAGTTCAAGCACTTAAACCCACTGGATTTTGCAGACTCAAACCGAAATACTGAGGCAGAATAATGCTGCCTCTGCTATATTCAAAATGGAATTAATTGCTGCCTTATAAAGCTGTCCCACCCAGCGAAAGGCATGGCCCCAAAACACTGTTTCACACATCTTGAAGCAGTTTGAAGACTTAGATTCTTTTCATTGGCAAGAGGAGGCATGTGGTGGGGAGGGCTGCCAGGCCATCTTTAATCCCTTGAGCAGAAGCATCTCCTGAGTGTCTGGAGGAGGTGAGGTGTTTGGAGTCTTTTATCCTTTAGTCCTGATTAAGTGAGGTAATACAATTCCACTCAAACCATTTCCTTCTAGTCTGATGCCTTTTTTTCAGTGGTTCTGGCATGCTGTCTCTTGTGCTCTGGTTCCTTTCTTGGAAATAGTGGATCTTTATTATGAGCAACATGAGCAGACCTGAGTGCTGCTTGCCGCTGTCCTTGGCTGTCTAGGTGACCTTCCCTGGATTAAGGTCTTTTCTCAGAAGAGCTCCTAATTGTTCTGTTCAGTGGCTTGGCTTTGGGACCACTTTTTCTTCTCTAAAATCTTTTCCTGGAAGGAGTTCCTGGAAGGAGTTCCAGCAGTTCGTGGATAGAGTATTTCCACCTCAGCATCTCCTTAGACAGGCCATCCACTTGATTCTCTGAATATTTGAACTCCACGGTATCAAAGGCTCTTATTAGGTGAAGAACCTTGAGTTAGCTGCTGGTCTATCATCAACATTGTGATGGGACCATCTAGTGTATACCCTAAAATCTCACCCACAGACAACCTTCCAGGGGAAGCTGCTTTCATGCATTGTTGTGAGCAGAATCACAGGTGCTTTGCTGGTCTTGGGAGATGGTTCTTGCAAGCAGGAGGAAGTAGTTTAGGGCTGATGCTTCTGTCATCTGAGATCTGTGAGGTACCATTACAGCTTCACACAGGCCAATCTAATGTATATTGCTGAATATAAGTCCGGAATGAACGTTTTGTTAGCTTATGTATGTGTTAATGAAGTCTACATTTTCTGACATGACTTTGGAAATGAGATTTCAAGCCCGGAAGATGGACAGAGTAAAAAAAAAAATAAAATAAAAAATAAATGTCATCTTGTCCTGCCTCAACACCAGCCTCACCCTTCTTCAGGTCCGTCTTGCCCCAGGCAGTGCACTCTTGGTTACTGGGGATATGTTGGTGACTGCAATGAGTTTATATTAACTTCATCTATTATCTCAAGAAAGTACTTATATGCATTAATGCACCAAAATAAAATTAAGACACCCATGAAAAAAAAGTGAGAAGTTCCAAGATGATTTCTTGATAGTATGTTTCAGGGAAAGAGCATCTAAACTTAATAATTCATTAATTATTTACAATTTAGTCATAAAGTTGACCTAAATCACATAGTTAATTATTCAAGAGGCTCACCTGAAGAGAGGGAAATGTGCCTAATGCTGCTCAATGCCTGCTGTGGAATAATCCTTTTCTATACTATGAATACTTATTACTCTTGTCAGTTAATAAAAATCTGACAGGCAACCCATATGTCCTCATCACCCATTGGATCAAGAGGTGAGTGACACTCCACCCAGCCCAGGCAGAGTGCCTGGTCTCCAGGACAGGCAGAGAGCCTGGTCTTCAGGACAGCTCTTGGAACCCCATCCCCACTTATCTCTCCCCTAAATTCAGGCCAGAAGGGAAAAATCCCTGAAGGCCAGAAGTCCCAGTAAAATCCATTTTGCTGGATACCTCCAACTACACACCCTGCCTCAACCCCCCAACTAGGTGATCTCATCAGCAATCTGAGACCCACAGTTCCCCAGCACCTGTTGGATCAAGAGTGGTTCCCTGATACCCACAGATTTTCAGCACCTACTGGGTCAAGAGCAGCTACCTCAGGCCCACAGTGTGTCAGAACCTACTGGATGAAGAGGGGAACCTGAGATCCACAACTCACCAGCACTTATTGGATAATAAACCCCTATAGGATCAAGAGTTCCTTCTGGATCAAGAGCTCCTATTGGACCAAGATTGGATCCCTGAGACACAGAATCAGTCTGCTCTTATTGCACCAAGTACAGGTCAGCGTGACACAGAATACACAATCTCCAAGTGGATCAAGAGTCCAGATTGGACCAAGAGAGGCTTCTTGAGACACAGACACAGCCAGAACAGATTGCACCAAAATCAGCATCCTGAGATACAGACAAATCCTGCAGTGATCTGAGGAAGCAATGGGCAGACCCCAGTGCAAGAATAGATAAAGCAATATAAAAAACAACATAGCACCATCAGAATCTGGTAGTTCTACAACAAAAAGACCTTATCATGGCAAGGCAGAAGAAGCAGAAGGAAATGACTGTAAAAACAACTTTTTAAAAGGTAGATAACAGAAGCATTAAAAGCAGAAATAAAAATTACCTCAAAGAAATAGAAAAGATAAACAAAAAATTGGAAGAGATCAACAAATTCCTGAAAGAAATCAAAGAAAACCAAAAAAAAAAAAAAAA